>OX104111.1:24772647-24820638 GCA_944474755.1 Limnoperna fortunei
TAGCCAATGTGGCTAATACATCCAAATTTTACTTAGCCACATTTGAAATTTGTTAGCCACAACATTTCAGCAAAATTTGTGTGTGCAAAATATGGAAGCTGTAAATTTAAATGACTTGTATAGAAAAGGGGGAATATGTGATGAGCAACACTAAAATTTGGGATTAATTCCATTCATAGGTCACAACCAGGTCTTTTACAACTGTTCTTCATTTGAAGAATTTAGATTTAGTGCTGAGGTTCAACTTTTAAATGAAAACATTTAACCAGATGATAATAGAATTGAAAAGCTGGCGTTTCGCCATGCTTGACAAAATTAAACTGGAATTAAGATCTGTGGCGACCTATTAGCGCTAACACAGCGGCACTGCCCTGGAGGCCCCCATAAGACAGAACATTAGATATGACCTAGACCACTGCCCTGGAGGCCCCTATAAGACAGAACATTAGATATGACATAGACCACTGCCCTGGAGGCCCCATAAGACAAAACATCAGATTATCTAACATTGTTTGCTAATTATGTAAATAATGGATGACTTCCTGAACATTAGATAGTGATGCTAGAAGTCAGACACATAATCCTGTATGCTGAAGTAGGAAATGCAGTAATGTGACTTAAATGGCAAAAATAATTAGGTTTTTGTCCTATTTAAATAAAATGCACTTTAAATTATTTTATTAATATGTGGAAACTAGAATAAAATGTTGTTTAATGATAACTTTTATAAACCCTGACATATTTCTGTTCAAAAGTGAGGCCAAAACTGGCATTGAGGGAAAATGTGACAAAAAGTGTCATTTTTGCACTGTATATACACATATATTTGGAAAATACAGTGCATGCAAGTAATGCCTTAATAAAAAAAGACAATATTAATTATACCCCCCACAAACTTGTTTGGGGGTGGGGGGTATATAGGAATTACCCTGTCTGTCTGTATGTCCGTCTGTCCACATCTCTTGTAAGTGCAACTCCTCCTAAACTGCTTGATGAAATTTAATGAAACTTAGCATAAAGGAAGTACATTATATGTAGAAGTGCATGAAGGATTTTTATTGACCACGGATATCATTAAGGGCAGATAATTGGACTTAAGCAAAGCAGAGGGTATGCCTTACACTTGTTACTGTTATAAATGATGTAATACATTACCCATATTAAGTTCTTTGCAGGAGCATTATTTTAATGAATTAAAGAATGCAAGAAAAAATGTAAATTTTAAGTTTTTACCAATATTTAAAAAAAGATGTACCTGCTTTGTGATATTATAGTAATATTTGACAACAGTGTAACATCACTTGTGAAAGAAAGAGGTAATTTATTTTTATTAATGTTTACCCTTTGTCTTGGTGTTAAAATGAAGTCTAAGACAAATTTCACGTCTCACTTGATAAGTACCCCAAATTAGATGCACATGATGCAAGAATGGTACCTTTTCATTTCAATATTTGAAAAGATTGTCAACAAAATTAGCTGTTAAATTACAAAATACTTGTAGATATATCTGAGGGAGATACATTTTTCAAAATTATATCTTAATTTATATGAACAAGTTATAAAAAATGAACAATCCATGTCATTAGCTATTGCATTTCTTCTATTTTATATACCATTTATATCATACTACAAGGAAAATACAATCAATTAGGAACTGTCATGAAACTAGTTTCAATAAAACCTAAAACATGTACCGATTTAATCAAGAGAAAAAGTTAATTGCTACAAGTTCATTAGGGAATTGATAATTTACATTGTAGTGAATTTAGCAGTTTTAACTGATGACTTTTTCTGCTGTAAAGCATTAAAAAACAAAATGTTGCATTTTAATTTCCTGCTTAGAAAAAAGAGCAGATTGGTATCAAACTTACTGGAATGTTTGTCTTCAGGTTCCTAACAATAGTAATAGTTTGAATGCATTATTATTTTAATTTACAATAAAGGTCTATAGACATGGTCAGAGGTTAAAGTGTTAATCTAAACTAGCTATGCATGATGTATGGAAGGTCCCTTACCAAAAATATTGTATCAGTTAGCCATGCTTGTCACCATTACTAACATAGACAATATTTTTATTAAGCATAAGATTTTGATTCAGTAACTAAATGTCGAAGCATGAGATTCTTGATTCAGTACATTAATATGTCAAAACATAAGAAATCCCTATCTTTACCTATCAGAGCATGAGAAGCATGATTCAGTAACTAGATGTCAAAGCATGAGATTCTTGATTCAGTACATTACTATGTCAAAACATAAGAAATCCATATCTTTACCTATCAGAGCATGAGAAGCATGATTCAGTAACTAGATGTCAAAGCATGAGATTCTTGATTCAGTACATTAATATGTCAAAACATAAGAAATCCATATCTTTACCTATCAGAGCATGAGAAGCATGATTCAGTAACTAAATGTCAAAGCATGAGATTCTTGATTCAGTACATTAATATGTCAAAACATAAGAAATCCATATCTTTACCTATCAGAGCATGAGAAGCATGATTCAGTAACTAGATGTCAAAGTAGTATAATAACATAGTAATTTTCTGTCAAACATTATACAATTATGTCCTGCCTTTATAATACTTGATTTTGTCAATGAATAAAAATCATGATTCAGTAACGTTATCTTTCAGTACCTTGATAGCATGTCAAGCAATACATATTTTATACATGTGTTGAAAATAGAAGCTAAATGGAGCTATATCTTGAAAACTTTTTCAGTCTGACAATTGGAAGGAAAATGACTTGAACTGATTCTGTCTGTCACAATATCCTGTTCGGCATTTACACTTCCACAGAAAGCCTCTGACTTTAAATTGAATTCCTTTCTATCAAGAGTATGCCAATTCAAATATTTTTTCAGAAAAGATTACATGTCTAGAAGTACATTTATTTGATTAAAGGTTTTAATTCAATTGGCATGGAGGATTTAGTTATTTATTCCTAGTGATCAATGTACAGGGAGGAAATTAATCTTGAAAACATTGAAAGCTGTTATTTAAGTCAAATTGCTCAATGAATGTTTAAGGATTGGATTAAACAATGCTAGTTCAAGAGCTGGTTTTTGGTATCTTTGTTTGATGGCAGAAACCATTATAAACAAGCTCAGCATCACCAATGTCATTAGGATTTATGTACTGGTATTTAAATCTTTCACATACAGTTTCTGCTTCGCACGTCTCTTTATAGTCACCCATATTTCCAGGAAAAAGGCAAAATGGGTTTATTTTATGTTGTTAAATTTAAATATCTTATATCTTTCATTTGAACCCACAGTATATTAGTGTGAAATTATATTAAGTATCCTGTATCATGATAATATATTATGATATGCCAGCTCTATTTATTTAAGAAATAATTCACAGAGGCTGTGGTTTATCATTGTTTTACCACAGGGTGACCATTTATGTCATATTATTTTATCCCGAGCGATAGTGAGGGATAAAATAACGACATAAATGGTCATCCCGTGGTAAAACAATGATAAATCACAGCCTCCTTGAATTATTTCTATTCTAATAAGACAATTAGAGTACATTTATAATATTTTCGTACCTATAGAAAACATCATTTCCGCCATATACTGGCTGTTCCGTCAATGTAACACACAATATATTGCAATGGATAATTATAGTGCGTGTCGCTATTTATAAGATTTATATGTCACATATGCAATAGCTTTCCGGTGGGAGTTACAGTTTTGTATTTGGAACAGCCATTTAAAACACGCCCTCTTCAGCGCGTGTTGCTCATAGATAAATCATTTTTTTACCACAGTTGTGGTCTCAAAGCCTTTGAAGAACGTCATATTAGAATGATAAATAACTTCACATTACTTATATTAAATTTACAGTTAATACAAAGTTTTGGCATCAGCAAGCCTTGGTTTAAAGTTCATTTTGTAGTGCAAAAAAAAGGCCTTAAGACTAACTATACCCACATCAACTACAAAGTTGTCAATGCTAAGATATACTTATCACCAGACTGGTATCTGTCTAACCTTGTATTAAAACTGGAAACGCATAACTTAAGCTTCTTTAAGGCTTGAGATGAATCGGAACTGACTTTGGTCATGGTGTTGTATAGTTTATTTGATTATGTTGTGGACACAGGACAGATGATTGACACAAGGGAATGAATTTCTTGACACAGATTATCAAAATTGATGATAATGTTTTTACAGAATGCATTGTCCAAAGTCTCTTTACTCAAATAATGAGAAATATTATCATTGCTATGTTTTGTGATTGTATTAGTTGGTTTGTAGTTAATCTGTAATAGAATTTACTTTGGTCAATTAATCTAGCTTTGACTTCCATTACTGGTATCTTAGAATGTATCCAGCTTAGAAAATTATTGTAATCGAAGTAGGAGAAATGTATTTAATGTTACAAATGGAAGTATATTTTATTTCCCCGTCAGGCTTGTGAGATTGGATTATAATCTAACTATGTTGGGATTCTGCTTGATCTAATAGACTGCGAAGTCTAGTCAGATAGATCAAAGCACTGATAGTGTCATATTGTATTGAAGTGGTAGAGTATTCTAGAAATTACAAATTGTTGACTGTGTATTGAGATGTTTTGCCACACTAGTGGCTTTGTGGTTAAGGTGGCTCATCATCTACTTCTGATATTAGCCTGTCAAGCCTGAGGTTGCAGCTGTGAGCTTATTTTAGGCAGGGTGTGCTTGACTCCAAAATTATTCAACAATGATTGCCAGTATTCCTGCAAAAGGTTGGGGTTTTTACTGGATCCTCTGGCTTCCTCTCGAAATTAAAACAGGAAGCCATGATATATGGTTCAAAGTTGCATGTAACACAATTCAAACAGGTTTCATTGGAGGCTACAGTATTGCAACAATATAAATCATTATACAATTTAACCTATCATATTGTGAAATTTATTTGGACCCATGTCGTTCTGTATCTGCCATATTTTTACATATTTGTTACAAGTACTCTCTCTGATACAGAAACTGGGCCTCGATGGCCGAGTGGTTAAGGTAGTTCGTCTAGTATTGATCACGTGGTCTGTCAACACTGAGATTGCGGGTTCGATTCTCACTGCAGGCAGGGTGTACTCTACTCCAATCTTAATTGACAAGGATTGCCAGTTTTAATTGACATGGATTGCCAGTTTTCCTACCGAAGGTCCGGGGTTTTCTCAGGGTACTTCTGCTTCCTCCCCCAATAAAAACTAAAAGCCATGATATAGCTGAAAGTGGCGATAAACACCATCAAACAAACAAACAAACTGATACAGAAATAAAACTGGTGTGTTCGTGGCACCACCGAAGAGTTTTTATTATATTACTGTAACAAAAGATTTGATTGGGTAAAAACTGAATTGGGATTTTTTTTTGGCAGAAATATATGAAATATGGAGGTAATGAAGAACTAGATGGTACATCACTGGTCAATGAAATAGCTGGGGACATCAATAAGATGCTGAAAAAGAAGATTGATGCTGTCAAGGCAAGTGTCTAAGTAGATAGAAATATCATATTTTTTCATTCAGGAAACTTCTGTCCTCTTTGTTCATATATAGATCATGATATGCTTAGCATATGTTTTGTTAGAAAGGTTTCAGTGAAAAATAAATAAATTCTGAAGTAGTTAGATATGGCTGTCGGTATTTTCTCTGTCAACTCAGTTGTTCTCTTTACAGTTTTTGATCATCTTTGGAACATGTCCTGGTATTATATAAATATTATAATGGTTCATTTACTTGCAGATTAGACAATTCTGATAGGACTTATGACCCCTTACTGACTTTGTGTCTGTAGACATGTGTTATGTTGTGGAATAAAACTAACCTCCATCATTGTTAAATAAATAAAATCAGTTAAAAACATGTATTCCTGTCTCCATGACTCAAATCAACTGTTTAAAAGGAGAATCTGTCTACCTCAATGTTAAAAAACAATATGTGTTTATGGTCAACTTGAAATGGTACCAGTTAAAGAATTAATTTGCAAAACTTCATTTAATTATTTGTCATGGCACTGATCAAGAAAGATGTCTACCATATTTTTGAATGTAACATTAAATCATTTCTGTATATCTCAACTGTAAGGATTTTTGTTTACCGCTGTTCACTGTAGCTTTAAACATTTGCTTTTTTTAACCTCAAGGATCAGTTAGTTTATAAGTAATGTCCTTTCAGAGCTGTATGATTAAATAATCGTTACTTCTGTCACAGTATTACAAAATACATCACATGCACCGTTTTAAGAAGGTCTAAGTAACCTGACTCTATGGGGAATCTGTTTACAGAAATATCCCGCCTGAGGTTAAGTCTTATCCTGATAACAATGAGAAAAATATTTCTTAAAATGGTGTGCAGTCACGTGTTAATGTGTAACACAGCTCTTGTCATGTTAAAATCCCTGCAAGCACCTCAAGAAAAGTTAAAACAGAAATAATCACATTCTTTTAATAGAATAGACATATGTTTTACATGGTGAATTGGTCTTTATTCCAGTTTAAAGAAGTTCATTTCTAACAATAATCAAATTTAAACATCTTATATTGAAGGCATTGGTGAAAGTAGCTCAGGAAGCAAACCACCGAAGTGTATATAATGAATTTATAGATGTAAGTAAACATCAGTGATCAGTGGAATAATCTTCCTGCTGTCCATTTCTGTATTTATATTTAGCAATTTTAACATATTGTTGATGCTACTTTGCACATGTCATTTTTTATGATTTCATGATAAGAAATAATTGTCATGTTGTCAGCTGTGTGCAGTGTTTAAAGATGTTCACTCATCAGTTTGTCTGACATCACATGATGTTGTCAGCTGTGTTCAGTGTTTAAAGATGTTCACTCATCAGTTTGTCTGACATCACATGATGTTGCCAGCTGTGTTCAGTGTTTAAAGATGTTCACTCATCAGTTTGTCTGACATCACATGATGTTGTCAGCTGTGTTCAGTGTTTAAAGATGTTCACTCATCAGTTGGTCTGACATCACATGATGTTGTCAGTTGTGTTCAGTGTTAAAGGATGTTCACTCATCAGTTTGTCTGACATCACATGATGTTGCCAGCTGTGTTCAGTGTTTAAAGATGTTCACTCATCAGTTTGTCTTACATCACATGATGTTGTCAGCTGTGTTCAGTGTTAAAGGATGTTTAGTCATCAGTTTGTCTGACATCACATGATGTTGTCAGCTGTGTTCAGTGTTTAAGGATGTTCACTCATCAGTTTGTCTGACATCACATGATGTTGTCAGCTGTGTTCAGTGTTTAAGGATGTTCATTCGTCAGTTTGTCTGACATCACATGATGTTGCCAGCTGTGTTCAGTGTTTAAGGATGTTCATTCGTCAGTTGGTCTGACATCACATGATGTTGCCAGCTGTGTTCAGTGTTTAAGGATGTTTAGTTGTCAGTTTGTCTGACATCACATGATGTTGTCAGCTGTGTTCAGTGTTTAAGGATGTTTAGTTGTCAGTTTGTCTGACATCACATGATGTTGTCAGCTGTGTTCAGTGTTAAAGGATGTTCACTCATCAGTTGGTTTGACATCACATGATGTTGTCAGCTGTGTTCACTGTTTAAGGATGTTCACTCATCAGTTGGTTTGACATCACATGATGTTGTCAGCTGTGTTCAGTGTTTAAGGATGTTTAGTTGTCAGTTTGTCTGACATCACATGATGTTGTCAGCTGTGTTCAGTGTTAAAGGATGTTCACTCATCAGTTGGGTTGACATCACATGATGTTGTCAGCTGTGTTCACTGTTTAAGGATGTTCACTCATCAGTTGGTTTGACATCACATGATGTTGTCAGCTGTGTTCACTGTTTAAGGATGTTCACTCATCAGTTGGTCTGACATCACATGATGTGGTCAGCTGTGTTCAGTGTTTAAGGATGTTCAGTCATCAGTTTGTCTGACATCACATGATGTTGTCAGCTGTGTTCAGTGTTTAAGGATGTTCAGTCATCAGTTTGTCTGACATCACATGATGTGGTCAGCTGTGTTCAGTGTTTAAGGATGTTCAGTCATCAGTTGTTCTGACATCACATGATGTGGTCAGCTGTGTTCAGTGTTTAAGGATGTTCAGTCATCAGTTGTTCTGACATCACATGATGTGGTCAGCTGTGTTCAGTGTTTAAGGATGTTCAGTCATCAGTTTGTCTGATATCACATGATGTAGTCAGCTGTGTTCAGTGTTTAAGGATGTTCAGTCATCAGTTTGTCTGACATCACATGATGTTGTCAGCTGTGTTCAGTGTTTAAGGATGTTCAGTCGTCAGTTGTTCTGACATCACATGATGTTGTCAGCTGTGTTCGGTGTTTAAGGATGTTCACTCATCAGTTGGTCTGACATCACATGATGTTGTCAGCTGTGTTCAGTGTTTAAGGATATTCACTCATCAGTTGGTCTGACATCGCATGATGTTGCCAGCTGTGTTCAGTGTTTAAGGATGTTCACTCATCAGTTGGTCTGACATCACATAATTTTGTAAGCTGTTGGTCTGACATCACATGATGTCTAGTCTTTTGTTTGGTCTGACCAGTATATGTTCAGTCTTTTGTTTGGTCTGACCAGTATATGTCCAGTCTTTTGTTTGTTCTGACCAGTATATGTCCAGTCTTTTGTTTGGTCTGACCATATATATGTCCAGTCTCTTGTCTGGTATGACAGTATATGTTCAGTCTTTTGTTTGGTCTGACAGTATATGTCCAGTCTTTTGTTTGGTCTGACCATATATATGTCCAGTCTCTTTTCTGGTATGACAGTATATATTCAGTCTTTTGTTTGGTCTGACAGTATATGTCCAGTCTTTTGTTTGGTCTGACCATATATATGTCCAGTCTCTTGTCTGGTATGACAGTATATGTCCAGTATTTTGTTTGGTCTGACAGTATATGTCCAGTCTTTAGTTTGTTCTGACCAGTATATGTCCAGTCTTTTGTTCGGTCTGACAGTATATGTCCAGTCTTTTGTATGGTCTGACCAGTATATGTCCTGTCTTTTGTTTGGTCTTACAGTATATGTCCAGTATTTTGTTTGGTCTGACAGTATATGTCCAGTCTTTTGTTTGGGCTGACCAGTATATGTCCAGCCTTTTGTTTGGTCTGACATTATATGTCCAGTATTTTGTTTGGTCTGACAGTATATGTCCAGTCTTTTGTTTGGGCTGACCAGTATATGTCCAGTCGTTTGTTTGGTCTGACAGTATATGTCCAGTCTTTTGTTTGTTCTGACCAGTATATGTCCAGTCTTTCTTTTGTTTGATCTGACTGTATATGTCCAGTCGTTTGTTTGGGCTGACCAGTATATGTCCAGTCTTTTGTTTGGTATGACAGTATATTATGTCCAGTCTTTTGTTTGTTCTGGCGGTATATGTCCAGTCTTTTGTCTGGTCTGACATTATATGTCCAGTCTTTTGTTTGGTCTGACATTATATGTTCAGTCTTTTGTTTGGTCTGACATTATATGTTCAGTCTTTTGTCTGGTCTGACATTATATGTCCAGTCTTTTGTTTGGTCTGACATTATATGTTCAGTCTTTTGTTTGGTCTGACCAGTATATATCCAGTCTATTGTTTGGTCTGACCAGTAAATGTCCAGTGTTTTGTTTGGTCTGACAGTGTTTGTCCAGTCTTGTTTTGAAGCATTAATTGTAGGTGCTACATGGATTTCTTCTCAGGTAGATTGTTTTATATACTTACTGTTAAAGTAGGTACATTTTTTTCATTAGTACTTTCTAGCCCTGTAGATGTAATTTTTTGCTGCTTTATCAATTGCTATTCTTAGTGTCATGGTTAAATATAAATATAATTAGTCATCATATATAGGTTATAAAATCTGTAATATCAGATTTTGTTTCTTTGTATTACTTGTCAATTCAGCTTGCCTATGTTATTTTGTTATTGGATTTTTGATATCTTTAATGGGATTGTTTGATATATTGTCTCTTAAATGTCAGGAATGCTGTTTTAAGTAAATCACCTGTAGAATACCTGAGGCAGCTACACAGATAATCATTTGTGCTAATTATTTTATATCTCTTCATTGTGATTTGCTTTTTTCAGAAATTCTTATTTAAGTGTAAAATGCAGTCATGTTTAAAGGAAAAAGGTTATAATTACATCTTAGGTTTGTACCTAAACACAGAAACAGGTCTCTGTAGTACAGTGGTCATATGATGTGATCATTTACCTATACTAAATGCCAACCCCACTTGAGAAAATTTGTTTGCTTGCATTTTTTAATTATTCTATATTTTACCTTTTTATTTCGAAAAATTCAGTAGAAAAAATGTATATAAAATAACCTGTCCATGTTTTGTAATATGCCTCTGGTGTTAAGTTGTTACAAATCGTCCTTGACTTTTGCTACGGGAATTTTACGTAAAAAGTCAGCCATTTTTGTTTCTAAAGGGACCTTACGATGTTTATAAATGTTCGTCTGCTTTCGTGATGTTCAATGGTATTCGGACAAACAGCGAGACTTTTCCCGCCTTAACTGCAGACGACATCACCCGAAGAATTTCGAGTAGACAACAATCGATTGTTCCTAAAGTACACTTCCGTTCAAATTAAGGTCAAATTTTAGTATGGAAAATCACCCTTTCAAAATTTAAAAACTGCGATATTTCAAAACGCTGAATATCTCGAGGAAATAATTATTGATTTAAAAAAGTAGCCTTCTTGATGTACAAAAGGAGCATAAGCTGAACCATACGCGGTAAACAGTTTTCATTTTTCACGCAAAAAACCCTCTCCACAATACGTCAACACTTAGTATACATAATTTGTTTGTTTCATCCACAAAATATTCTAGTATCCAAATGTATATTTGGGTACTGCATTGCAGTAAATATATAGTTGTTTTTGCAAAAAAAAATAACAGATGGATTTAAAATAGGTTTATTGCTGGGAAAGTGATTTTAGTCTGTTTGCAACACATTGCAAACATGGTGTTATTGGAAAAGGTACATACATGACTTTCATAATGAGAGATAGCGGGAGTGCATCATTTGACTTGACTTGGATCTGTACGATATGTATAAGGTAGATTTTTTAACATTTCAAAATTGTAAAAGATGATCAGCATGCTGTTTTTTCAGATTGAATATCTGAATAACAAGAAACTGTTAAGTGATGATGATCTGGCTGCTATGAATATAACAGTGGAAGAAGCAAACAAGACCTACAATTACATTAGCTTAAAAGAAGAGAAAGATTTTAACAATGAACTGGTTAATTTTGACACCAGTACCATTCATGTACCAACTAATGTCTTTGACAAAGGTATCGTTTGTTTGTTTGTTTGTTTGTTTGATGGTGTTTATCGCCACTTTCAGCAATTTTTCAGCTATATCATGGCGTCCAGTTTTTATTGGGGGAGTAAGCCGGAGTACCCGGAGAAAACCCCCGACCTTCGGTAGGAAAACTGGCAATCCTTGTCAATTAAGATTGGAGTCGAGAACACCCTGCCTGCAGTGAGAATCGAACCCGCAATCTCAGTGTTGACAGACCACGTGATCAATAGTAGACGAACTACCTTGACCACTCGTCCACCGAGGCCCCCGACAAAGGTATCACTGTATTGTAAATTACAATAAAAGTCAAACACAAATAAAAAATTAGAAATTATGATAAATGTCGTTATTTAAATTGCATATTGATTATTTACTTTCATGGAAATTTTTGTAATGAACAAAGTCAAATATTTCTTAATTACGTTTCTGTATATTTTTGTGCATGGTATTTTTTATATTTCAAAAAGAGAATACATTAATATAACCTCCACAATATGGTAAAGTTGTGTAAATTATAGTTTACAGAACCTAGTTGTTGTTTTCATTGTTAGTTTATCAGACAGTTATGAATTAGGTATGTCTCCATTGTGTTGAAGCAATGAAGAAATTTAACTATAAACTGGAATTTTGGATAGTTTATGATTGGACATAACATACTTACTGATATGTTTTAGTGAGCTGTATAAAACGGTTAAATGGAGAGTCTGCTTGATTTTGTTATTACGGTTAATGTTTCATTCCTTGCACAGCTCCCCTAATCCAGAATGGTGTGAATTGGACAGAAGCTTTAGACAATCAGTTTAAAAAAAATCGAGCTGCTGATACATCATTAAAATGGCAGTATTTCTGTAGCTCTGATGGATTCTTTAGAATATATCCAGGTACGTAATTGTAGTATTATTACAGGATTTAAACAAAAAATCTTCAATGTAATGGGTAATTTTAAAGCAATATGTCTGTAGCTTTGACATTATGTTCAAAGTATATCCTACTGTGTGGGTACCAGTGTTTCTGTTGTTCTGATGGAGGCCTTTGAGTATAGCTAGTATGTTGAGGTACCAGTTTGTAGTTTTGATGTCTTCTTGGTATTTTATTCTGTAATGTGTAGGTATGGGAATTTACAGATCTTTGTAGTGTAGTCTAGTTTGAGTTGATGCCAGTATTTTTATTCACTCATCTTTTACAGACTTGGTAAAAAATTATGGTAAAAAGATATCTGTCCATCTGTTGACACATGCCAGACTGTACCTTGGAAATTCCTTCAGAAAAATTTCTTTAAAAGTGCACACCACAAATATTTATCTTGTGAGACTCATGATTTTTGTCTCGCCTGCGACGAAAGTCGCTGGAGGCGAGACATATGTATGGGAATCCGGCGGCGGCAGCGGCGGCGGCGGCGTAAACACTTGACATCTTGCTTCATATCTTTGTAAGCCCAAGCCCTAGGTCCATCAAATTTGGTCCAGAGGTAGCTTATGATGAGTACTTGCCAGTCAGTCACCTGTCACCTGACCTTGACCTCAATTTCACGGTCCAGCGACTACGTTAAAGTTTTAGGGTTACGACAGTTCCTCTGTAACTACGCATGGTAGGATGACAATATTTGGTGTATAGGTTGCTGATGACTAGTACATGACTGTCTGGTAGGTGTCACCTGACCTTGACCTCAATTTCACGGTCCAGCGACTACGTTAAAGTTTTTGGGTTACGACAGTTCCTCTGTAACTACGCATGGTAGGATGACAATATTTGGTGTATAGGTTGCTGATGACTAGTACATGACTGTCTGGTAGGTGTCACCTGACCTTGACCTCAATTTCACGGTCCAGCGACTACCTTAAAGTTTTTGGGTTACGACAGTTCCTCTGTAACTACGCATGGTAGGATGACAATATTTGGTGTATAGGTTGCTGATGACTAGTACATGACTGTCTGGTAGGTGTCACCTGACCTTGACCTCAATTTCACGGTCCAGCGACTACGTTAAAGTTTTTGGGTTACGACAGTTCCTCTGTAACTACGCATGGTAGGATGACAATATTTGGTGTATAGGTTGCTGATGACTAGTACATGACTGTCTGGTAGGTGTCACCTGACCTTGACCTCAATTTCTCGGTCCAGCGACTACGTTAAAGTTTTTGGGTTACGACAGTTCCTCTGTAACTACACATGGTAGGATGACAATATTTGGTGTATAGGTTGCTGATGAATAGTACATGACTGTCTGGTAGGTTCCACCTGACCTTGACCTCAATTTCATGGTCCAGCAACTACGTTAAAGTTTTTGGGTTACGGCTGTTCCCCTGTATCTATGCAGGGTATGGTGACAATATTTTGTATACAGGCCGCTGCTGATATAAAATGCTATATACGTAATGCTTATGACGAAATTTATTTTCGTTACTGATGCGGAATACAGGCGAGACATTTTTCTGTGTCCACACTTGTTATATATATTTAGGTATATGTCATATCTTTTATTATAAAACGATATTTGAAAAAAATTAGGAGATTTTTCAGGCTCTAAATAAAAAATCCTTTCATCAGTTTTATTGAAATTCAGAGCCATTGTTCATTTTGATAGATGTGAGCTTCCATTTGTTTTTTTAATTTTGGGACTTTGTTCTGGAAAAAAGGGGGATTTTTCAGACTCGAAATTAAAAAATTTTCAGCAGTTAGGAATAGCTTGATAGAGCTCTAATGAATTAATTTCAAATGATGTGGACTGAGGCATCAACAAGGTGGTGAAAGATGGAAAATGTATATGCAGATTATAATAAAAATCATTCTGTTTTGGTTCTGCATATGGCCATTTTGTATCATCAGTGCAGATAGAATTATGCATCCAAGAATTGTATACCGGGTAGGTCTTGTCCCTATCTTCAGATAGGTGTAATGTAGACTCCTGGCAAAGATGTTTATTGTAGTTTTGATGACATCTATAGATTGTATTCTGTTAGACCAATATTACTGTAGTTTGATTGGATTCTTTAGAGTATACTGTAGTAGTTGTGGATACCAGTTTTTAAGATATTCTGATGATGTAGTGAAAGTATATACTTGTAGTTGTTGATACCATCATTTGACAATGGCTCTGTAAATGACCTTTGACTGAGGGAGAGGAAATTAGTTCTTATTTTGATATTTGGCTGCGCCGAGCTGTAGCATAGGCAGTGGATTTATTATTCAATGGAATTTTGATATTAGAGCTGTATTTAAAAAGCAGTTTCATACAGAATTGATAAATAAATTTATTTATATAATTTGTCAAATGTATTGGTTATTTTTCAGCTGATTGGGCAAGGCACATTTCTGGACTATTTTATGGGTGTTTGTGAGTTTTCTTGAGTACCCTTCTGGGTTTTAAATTTAAGAACAATTTTATTTGACATGGCACCCCGAAAATTTAAGGTGATATTGCTGAAATTATTTCGCTCGTTTTGAGGGGTCTCTCATTATTCAACGAAACTTGGTGCCTAAGTTAGAGCAAAAAATGTTAATAGTTTCCCCTATACAAAAATAATTAAGTGGCCGTTGTCATTTCTCTAGTTCTAATTGTGTCTTTCATGTTACATTCCCAGTTGGATAACTAAGAATTAATGTATTCTGAAATAACATGCTATTGTCTTGATTATAGTGGAAACACCAAATCTACCGGAGGTGTAAAACATCAATAAATATATATAATAGACGTCGATGTTAACCTTCCAACAGTGCAAAGTAATTGAAGCAATATGTATTTGGTAAAGAATATTTCCCATATAGAAGGATGCATTAATAGATTGTTTATGTATAAATGACACCTGAATGTTTTCAGAAATTCTATTGGGAATGAAGGATTCTGGTTTAATAAGGAAATATATGCATTATTTATACTGGAAACAAATTGTTTATTTCCTGACATAATATGCTGATGCTAGCTGTAATAAGTGACCCTTCTACAAATAAAATCATATTGGAACTTACTCTTATATTGTCAGGACCATGAATATTATGGAAACAAACCTTATTTATCAACAAAGACCTAAATGGCTCTGAAAGTCCATGGTAAACATAGTTCCATTTTCTCTAGTTTCTATGTAAACAGTTCTGATACAAAGTCTCTTGTGTACTTAATTATTAAAGGTCTATCAATTTTGTATGTAAATTATTTCAAAATAAATTCCTTCTGTAGCAGTAATGGTCTTATGTTGTGTTAGTTGTTTCAGAAATAGAAACAACTAAAACAACATAAAGATCACTATAAATGCAATTCATTTTGTCTGATCATACCATTTCTAAAAATATATGCAAATGAGCACATCTGAATTGCTATATTTGAATAAACTTAAATCCAATACACAGAATATAATCTAAGTGATCAAATATACAGACATGAAAGTGATTTGTTTTTATTGTATTGTTGGAGATCCATGGAAGTAATTCAACAGGAACTTCCAAATAGATTATAAGGTAGATTAGCAATGAAACAGAATAATTAAGCAACATGAACAGCTTTATACAGTAGAACTTTAATAACAAACTTGAAAGTGTCATCAAAGACAGTATAAACTATAGAAGTGGGACAATTTCTGGAAATTTATCTGTCATATACCATGATATCCTTTGTCTTTTGAATGGATATTTAATTTCCTGCACCATGTATGATTGTGTCTTGGACTAAAATAGTTTTTGTCTCGCCTGCGACGAAAGTCGCTGGAGGCGAGACATATGTATGGGAATCCGGCGGCGGCGGCGTAAACACTTGACATCTTGCTTCATATCTTTGTAAGCCCAAGCCCTAGGTCCATCAAATTTGGTCCAGAGGTAGCTTATGATGAGTACTTACCAGTCAGTCACCTGTCACCTGACCTTGACCTCAATTTCACGGTCCAGCGACTACGTTAAATTTTTAGGGTTACGACAGTTCCTCTGTAACTACGCATGGTAGGATGACAATATTTGGTGTATAGGTTGCTGATGACTAGTACATGACTGTCTGGTAGGTGTCACCTGACCTTGACCTCAATTTCACGGTCCAGTGACTATGTTAAAGTTTTTGGGTTACGACAGTTCCTCTGTAACTACGCATGGTAGGATGACAATATTTGGTGTATAGGTTGCTGATGACTAGTACATGACTGTCTGGTAGGTGTCACCTGACCTTGACCTCAATTTCACGGTCCAGAGACTACGTTAAAGTTTTTGGGTTACGACAGTTCCTCTGTAACTACGCATGGTAGGATGACAATATTTGGTGTATAGGTTGCTGAAGACTAGTGCATGACTGTCTGGTAGGTGTCACCTGACCTTGACCTCAATTTCACGGTCCAGCGACTACGTTAAAGTTTTTGGGTTCTGACAGTTCCTCTGTAACTACGCATGGTAGGATGACAATATTTGGTGTATAGGTTGCTGATGACTAGTACATGACTGTCTGGTAGGTGTCACCTGACCTTGACCTCAATTTCACGGTCCAGCGACTACGTTAAAGTTTTTGGGTTACGACAGTTCCTCTGTAACTACGCATGGTAGGATGACAATATTTGGTGTATAGGTTGCTGATGACTAGTACATGACTGTCTGGTAGGTGTCACCTGACCTTGACCTCAATTTCACGGTCCAGCGACTACGTTAAAGTTTTTGGGTTACGACAGTTCCTCTGTAACTACGCATGGTAGGATGACAATATTTGGTATATAGGTTGCTGATGAATAGTACATGACTGTCTGGTAGGTTCCACCTGACCTTGACCTCAATTTCACGGTCCAGCAACTACGTTAAAGATTTTGGGTTACGGCTGTTCCCCTGTAACTATGCAGGGTATGGTGACAATATTTTGTATACAGGCCGCTGCTGATATTAAATGCTATTTACGTAATGCTTATGACGAAATTTATTTTCGTTACTGATGCGGAATACAGGCGAGACGTTTTTCTGTGTCCACACTTGTTTAACTTTGCTTGTGCAAGTTTCTATTATTCAAGGATTTGCCAAAGTGTCGCTAATTGGTATAGGTATAAGTTCTGTTTATTAGCAGACTGTGTATCAGCAAGTAAATGTGTCACATGGTGCCAATTAATTATTTAAGGTTCAAATTATTAATAATGAATTGTATTCTTTTCTTATCATATGACATATGTTCAAAGACATTTAAGATCAAATGATGGGACTTTAAAAAAACTTGAGAAACAATAGTGATTCAACAATAGGAGTCAGAGCTTCAGAAGTTTGACTGTATATCCATGACTACAACTGCTTGCAGATTTAACGATCAATGATCAGAAATTTAGTGTTCACAAATTAATGTATTAGTGTAATAGAAGTAAAAAGACTAAACAAACCATTCTGAATTTAAAGACAAAATATTGTGATAACTGGTACACATCACTGTAAAAAAACACTGCGAAAAGCAGCACTTTTTATTAGCAGAATTTGTTAAGTGAATGTGCAATGGAATTGTTTACCAATAGAAATTTAGTTGTGTCTTGGTGTTAATATTAATATTTGGTTACTTAATATTAATATTTAGGTACTTATTTGCATATAAGGAGAACATTTAGAAAAAAACTCTGGGAAAAATGCTGGCTATAAGTACAAGTTTAAATCAAATTCAGAAATGATTTTGAAAATAAATACTTTAATGTTGTAAACAAACTTTAACTTAAAGAAATTATTACTGCCAATTTATATTTCAGGAATGAAATGGCCAAAGAATAATACAGATGGTAGGATAGATATGTTTGATTGTCGAATCAGAAGTTGGTAGGAGAATATTCTGAAATATATTTTACATCTATAAATAGAATAAACCAGATAAACTTCTACATACATTTTCTTCTGGTTGTCTTGTGATTATGTGTTGTCCTCAATTTGACTAATGTGTATTTTTTTAATAGTTGAATGACAAAACTAAGAGTTTGTTGGGAAAAGTTCGTTATGTAAAATTGTATAAATTTGTAAAACAAATGATGTTTCATGCCACTTTCAGCTATATCATGGCATCCAGTTTTTAGCTCACCTGGACCGAAGTTTTTGCTATCACTTGGTGTCCGTCGTCCGTCTTTTGTCATCCGTCGTAAACTTTATCAAAAATCTTCTCCTCTGAAACCACTGGGCCAATTTTTTTCAAACTTGGCCACAATCATCCTTAGGGTTCCTAGTTTTAAGTTTGTACCCAGAGTGTTGATCAACAGACAAATATGGCCACTGTTACTAAAAATAGAACGTGGGGGTCAACACAGGTTTTGTATCATTATCTAAAAAAATTATAATAGCTATAGAGAAAACCGTTACTTCAAATTGATCAGCACGTTAAGGTCTACAATAGTTGCTATTAGTGTGAAGTTGTGTATTGGCTCCTTGTATGAGTTATTGCCCTTTATTGACGATTTTTGACAAAACTTTTGGTATTTACAATATAACTTGAAAACTATATGAGGTAGAGTGAAACTGTAAATGGCAAAAATGATCAGCAATAAAAGCCCTACAATTCACTTGATTGGTCTGAATTTGTCAGTTGACTCCTCATATGAGTTATTGCCCTTAAATGGTAATTTTTTATGAAATTTTTCGTTTTTGTCCTGTAACTTTAAAACTATAACAGCTAGAGTAAAACTGTTAATAGCAAAAATGATCAGCAATACAAGCCCTACAAATTACTATAAAGTCTGAAATTGTCAGATGACTCCTTATAGGAGTTATTGCCCTTAAATTGCAATTTGTTATGAAATTTTCCGTTTTTGTCCTGTTACTTTAAAACTATAACAGCTAGAGTAAAACTGTAAATAGCAAAAATGGTCAACAATACAAGCCCTACAATTCACTGTTTTAGTCTGAAATTGTCAGATGACTCCTTATAGGAGTTATTGCCCTTAAATGGCAATTTTTTATGAAATTTTCCGTTTTGGTCCTGTAACTTGAAAACTATAGCAGCTAGATTGAAACTGTAAATTGCACAAATGATCAACAATAAAGGCCCTACAATGCACTTGATTGGTCTGAAATAGTCAGACAACTCCTTAAATAAGTTATTGCCCATAAATGACAATTTTTTATGAATTTTTTTGTTTTTGTCCTGTAACTTTAAAACTGTAACAGCTAGAGTGAAACTGTTAATAGCAAAAATGATCAGCAATACAAGCCTTACAAATTACTATAAAGTCTGAAATTGTCAGATGACTCTTTATAGGAGTTATTGCCCTTAAATTGCAATTTTTTATGAAATTTTCCATTTTTGTCCTGTAACTTAAAAACCATAACAGCTAGAGTGAAATAATAAATTGGAAAAATGATCAGCAATAAAAGCCCTACAATTCACTTAATTGGTATGAAATTGTCAGATGACTTCTTATAGGGGTTATTGCCCTTAAATGACAATTTTGTTATGAAATTTTCCATTTTTGTTCTGCAGCTAGATTAAAACTGTAAATTGCACCAATGATCTTTATAGGAGTTATTGCCCTTCATTATGAATTTGGACAAATGAACAGTTTTTGAATTATAAATTAGTCTATAACACACCTATTAGTAGAGTAAAACTGTAAATTTCTAAAGTATCGTAAAGGACAATGCCTAAAAACCATTTAATTTTCAGAAATTGTCTGATAGCACCTTATAGGAGTTATTGTATTTAACCAAAATTTTGGAAGAAATGTTTAGTTTTTGCACAGTAACTTAAAAGCTATAACAACTAGACTGAAACTGTTAATTTCAAAAATTTTAATATAGTTGAAGTCATTTGGATTCCAGGTGAGCGATTACAGGCTCCTGGGAGCCTCTAGTTATTTTGGAAGTAGCTAGACAACCTGGTAAGAATATAGGTTATCCTTTTCAATTGGAGTCTAGTACACCATGCCCTTAGTGAGACTCAAACATGCTTTCTCAGTGTTGACAGGCACATGATCAATAGTAGACTAACTACCTTAACCACTTAGACCCCAAAAATGTTGAGTTACAATTCAAAGAACTGTTTGAAATTGGCTCATGAAGTGAATAGCTGTAACTTTGTCAAATATAATTCCATAGAGGAATTAAAAAAACCAGTTGAAAATAGTTCCACGTAGAAACAATGTCTAATAATAGATAATTCTAATATGATTTGCATATTTAGAAATGGGTTTATTTGATTGGTTGAGATTACCTCCAGTAGAGGTTTTTAACAAAATTAATTTTTTGATAAATGAAGTTGACTCAATTTATTTTTGGATAAATGACCTTGACCGAATTATTTTTAGCATAACCAATGTAAACAAAGATGGCGGCATTCAATATTGACGGCGATTACAAATTATTTGTTTGATAAATTGACCTTAACGATTTGTTAAATTTAAAACTATTCCTGTGTTCGATAAAGAAAAAAAGTTATAGATTTAAGTTGTATTTATTAAAATCAAAAGATAGTTTAAGAATAACATTTGGTACGTAAATATCAAACAAAATATTCATACGTTAGGTCGACTATCCCTACACAAGAAACATGGAATTGATAATACCTTGATAGGGAAATTAAATTCCTAATGCAATTTTAAAGAATTATAAGGATTAACACCGTTTTAAATGGATTTATCGGTATATCAACAAGACTAACTCACTCACAAACATATCAAAAAAGTCCTTCGGACTTTTATTTGTTGATATACCGATAAATCCATTGAAAACGGTGTTCAATCCTATATAATAGAAAGAAAAATTCATCTTTATTATTTGTTTACAATAGGTACATAAAAGCAGCTACCTCTCCAAAGAACCTGCTAATATTGGTAGATAAGAGTGGTAGTATGAAAGGCATACGGATGAAGATCACACATTTTACAATAGATAAAATATTACAAACATTGAGTGATGAAGACCATTTTAATATCATACAAGTTAGTATAATCATTTAAGAATTGGAGGCAACTTCACAGTGTTATGTTATTAATGTTGCATTGTGCACTGGTATGGATGTTTTATTGAGAATTGAAAGATTATTTGTTAAGACCACATGACTGAATATTACCAATGAAAATGATGGATTACAATAAAATGCATACATAATGTAATTCTTCAGTGATGAAAACCATTTTAGCTTAAACACCCTATGACCTATTACATATTGTTTAACCTTTTCAGATAAATCTGTTCTTAAATGTTTTAGCAGATGTAATTTTTCAAACTCCTCATTTTTAGTAAAATAGTTTGATATTTAACTTAAATGATGAAACAAAGATAGGTTTTGGTGTATGGATTTGTTTGTTTGTTTTAATGATGTTAAAGCCATTTTCAGCAATTTTACAGCTATATCATGGCATCCAGATTTGATTGGGGTAGGAAGCCAGAGTACCAGGAGAAAACCCCCGACCTGCAGTAGGAAAACTGGCAATCCTTGTCAAATAAGATTGTAGTCGAGTACACCCTTCCTGCAGTGAGAATTGAACCCGCAATCTCAGTGTTGATAGACCAGGTGATCAATAGTAGACAACTACCTTAACCAATCGGCCACCGAGGCCCTTTGGCTCATGGAATGGGATACCAGACATAACTGGAAACTAATTGGGCATCTCTTACCTATCTATTGTTTCAGTGTTTGACATTAGTTTCATCATAGTAACCATGATTACTGTAAATGTGTTTGAAATTGACAGATTAATGACTAATGTACAAGTATTTGGGACAAGTAGTCCTTTTTTTATATACATATGTGTCCTACTTAGAAGAGATTTCTCCGTTTACCAACAATTACTTTTTTATGATACTTAATTATAAACAAATACCTGCCTTTCTAAGTGCTACCCTTTTTTTTGTAAGTCTGAACTCTAAAGGACTTGATTGTTTCTGGGGTTTTGAGTTTTCTGGTTTTTTAGTTTTCAGATAAACCTAAATACCTAGATAATGATTGTGCAAACAGAACACTCATTCATGCAAGCGAATCAAACAAAAGAAGGATGTTGGAAAAAGTTAAAGAAATTAAACCAGAGATGACAGCCAATTTTACTAAAGCATTGATAGAAGCATTTGAGTTATTTCAAGAAGTAAGATTAATATAAAATTGTTGGTTTGATATTTAAGAAATAATTCATGGAGGCTGAGGTTTATCATTGTTTTACAACAGCATGATGACCATTTATGTCACATTTTTTTAAAGTAACGACATAAATGATGGCCATCCCATTGTAAAACAATGATTAAACACAGCCTCTGTGAATTAGTTCTATTCTATTAAGACAATTACAGTACATTTAGGACATTTACATACCTTTAGCCAACATCACTTTCATCATAAACTGGTTGTTTCGCCAATGTAACACACAATATATTGCAATGGATTTTTATAGCTTGTGTCGCTATTTATAAGATTAATTTGTCATATGCAATAGCTCTCTGTTGTTGGTGTTACAGTTTTGTAATTGGAACAGCCCTTTTAGACAAGCCCTTTTCATTGCATATTTTTCATACATAAATAAAACCATGTAAAGCATGCCATATTAAAAAAGTCTTTAGTCAATGACCATTTTTCTTTAAGGATTTTCAGCCAAAATTAAACTACATGGAAAGCACACTTCAGCTAGATTCAGGTTGAATTTAACAAACAATAAATCAATTTTGAAAATTGGATTTACTAATGGACAGATAATTATATCTTTTAATGGAAAAGAATGTAAAATTGGGTAGTCTAAAAACAATTGAAATTGTATTGTTTTCCAGACATAGCATTTAACTTAATGAGGTCAGAAAACATTGACATGATCAAGAACCGATTGTACATAGAAGTCACTTGCAGTAAGACACTAGCTTATAATGATTGATCACAGATTGTCTATAACCTCTAATTTTATTATTTTAGGAGGAGGAGGAATTAAATTTATCTAATCAATCAGAGCAGACAAAAGGGACAGGAACGGGAGCAAGCAGACTGTGCAACAAAGCTATTATGTTAATAACAGACAGAACACCAGAAAGTGACAAAGAGGTCTTCGAGGAATTCAATTGGCCAAATAAATCGGTAACACTCTGTAAAATGTCTGAGTATATGAGATTTATATTTTATTAATTTCATTAATTTAATATACTTGCCAAAGTGTATGTGTAAATTTATACAATTATAGCACTTTTATAGTAAGGCATTTGAAAAATTTTTGGTTGGTGAAGTTAAAAATAAAAAACAACAGGATTCATTTTCTAACCCTCATAACAGGCAGTACACTGTATATTTTATACAGATTTACTGCAATGAAATTTAAAAGAAAAGTCACTGTTTCCAAAGTCCAGCATGTCAAGGCCAATATTTAGTTTCTTGGGCATAAATTAAGCAGTTGAATTTTGTATTAAAAGTTTAAAATACGCATTTACCTGCAATAATAAGGGTAGTTGGATTATTGTTTAAAAGTAAAGACGTGGCATGTCATGAAACTGGAGTAAAACATGCAGTCTGTATGGTAAGAACAACTGCTTCACTTTTGACATGTTTGTAATCACTGGTATAACTATAGTTGTTTACCTATAGAAGATATAAGCATTTTTTATTGTCCCCACAGCTGTAACAATGGTTGCTGAATCTGAGACATATGCTTGGGGTTCTGGCTTTATAAGCGTAAGCAATAAGTCCATCAATTTTGTTTCAGTGGTAGTTTATGTACTTGTCGTTCATGTCACCTGACCTTGACCTCTTACCATATATTTTTGCCTATAAAAAGAGGTTATTGGAGAAATGTTTGCATTCCACAATAATGGTTGAATAAGAATTCAGTGTAATTTATTATACCCTGCTTTGAAGAAGAGGGGGTACACTGTTTTACCCTGGTCCATCTATCATGGGTTCGTCGATATGTTCATTTTTTTGTAATAAAAATTTCCGTCACAGTTTTCTTAGATACTATAGGATATAGAAGCCTGATATTTTGCATATTGCTGTATCCAAGGGTGCTGTATGGTGTATAGCAATTCTATGCTCCTTAGTCATCTACTTCCTGTTTACCGAATACCTTATGTGAAAGCAGGGGTATCACTAGTGAGCAGATTTAAATTGGTTTTTTTTGTTTGAGTTTTTACGCTACTTTAATCAA
Source organism: Limnoperna fortunei (assembly GCA_944474755.1). Lineage (NCBI taxonomy): Eukaryota > Metazoa > Mollusca > Bivalvia > Mytilida > Modiolidae > Limnoperna > Limnoperna fortunei. The sequence goes on from OX104111.1 coordinate 24,796,959, forward strand.
TTTTTAGCTCTGACTTTGAAACATGAAGTCAACCCTATATAAATAAATATGTTTGTTTGTTTGTTTGAATGTTGTTTAACGCCACTTAAAAATTTTTCAGCTATATCATGGCCTCCAGTTTTTATTGGTGGAGGAAGCCCAAGTACCTGAAAAAAATTTGTGACCTTCAGTAGGATAAATAAATATGTAGATGCACAAAAGTTAATGTAATTTACATGCAGTGCTGTTTAGTATTAATTCAATACTAATTGCAGGTTAGAGTATTCACATTTCTAGTTGGTCGAGAATCATCTGATGCTAATGCTCGGAGTGCCAAATGGATGGCAAATGCCAATAGAGGTACATGAAAAATAATTGCAAATAGTTGGAAAACATTGGATATTAAAAAATTAACTGAAATTTTAAAACAAAATACAGTCCAATCTTAATACTGGTAAGTTCATATGTCACAACCAAAACTCTTTGAGTCAAATGGGTGAGTTGTGACAGTATTCATTATGAGATAGTAAATACATCAAAGAAATCAAAGAATGTTTACTCCTATACAATGGATGGTCCCAGTTTTATCCAGAATAACATAGTTAAATTCATTACATGTCAGTCAGACATCACAGAATTTATTAGATTGCTTGGGTCTAATATATTATTCTTTCACCTATTTAAAATTTACCAGTTTTGTCTGACATTTTGTTGTTCAAAACACCATGCATTTCTATTGACCTTATCTGTGTGCTACAGTTGAACGAGTTATAATGGAATCTTTAAACAGAATAAAGATTGTTAATGAAGCAATATCAGAATATCATATGAAATATTTAAAAAAAAAACCAAATCATTGTGTTACTTTTTAAGATTACTAGTTTTTAAATATGGTGCTAATAAATTTGTCATCATAATAAAATATATTTTCAAAGTTGTAGTAAAAATTTTACATGTATTATAGTTAGTTGTCCATTACAGACATTAAACCCATTGTATCTAGTTCGTGGCTTCAGGAATGTTTCTTTTTTACAGGTTATTTTACACATATATCAGCTTTGGCAGATGTCCAGGAAAATGTACAGGTAACCACAGTAAAACCTTCTAGATATTCAGATATTAGTCGCTTTGAACATCCACTAAACATGCACATTTCATGTACACTAAAGAATATATTTCCAGAATATATTAAAGTTAGACCAAAGTAGCTACCTTATTTTAACAAATCATTACCTGTCTAAAGTGCTTTATATTTGTTGATAACAATCCAAATGAAAACAAAATGAATGAAATTGAAAAAAAAATCTTCAAAACTGATAATTATTTGGATTTTCAATACAGGATCCTGTAGGTCAGAATGCCAAGCTCTCCAGTAAAAACAACATGTTTATTTAAATGATTCATCTATGGCTTGAAAGCAATATTACCAATCTTGTTCCAGTGTTCTTACATTTACCCTTTTGGGCATGCTTGCCAAATGTTTACCATAGTATAGCTGAAATATTGGTATAATACAATGAATCTATTTATACACATCATATCACATATACTATTTTAGTACCTGATTCATTCCTATAGGAGTACATAAAAGTGATGAGTAGGCCATTGGCTTTGAGTCGTTCTGTAAGTCATGTTTGGACATCATTGTATGCTGATTATGTAACAGAAGTCTCAGATGAAAAAGACAAGGTAAAAACAATTATTTTGTGTACCATTTACAGTTCATATAAAGTAAAACACTTCGCACGGATTGTAGAATGAGTTGTTAGGCAGGCTCTAACCCAATCTGAATTTTTTTCCCTACTTGACAGTTATAAATATTGTCAGAGGATACTTTGAGGACTTTTTTTATTAGAAAGAAATTCCCAAGACCATTTCTATTAGCTGTTTAATATTATTTCAAAAAAGTCATTTTTTTATATTCTATTGTTCATATTTATTTATATTCTATTTTATTGACGAAAAAATCTAAAACTAATTCATATCCATGACATCCCAAGTTCTGTAACAGTCAAAATTAACATTTATTGACCCTCTCCACTGCATCTTGGAATGTAGTACATGTAATTGATTCTGATATTGCTTAAAGCTGGTCAGTTTTAACCAGTCAATCATACACATTTGTTGGTCTGTAGATGTTATGTTGTTCTTCTTGCAGGGTCTGCAGTATATTACTTCCTTTGCATCTCCAGTATATGATACACGAGTAAATCATGTAAGTTTTTACCATGTTTTACTTAAACCTAAAATGTGTTACATATTCAAGTGTTTAATGGTAACTGACATGCAGATGAGTCCAGACAGGCGGTTGGTCAGATGAGTCCAGACAGGCTGATGGTCGGATGAGTTAAATCTTAATAACACCTAAGTTTATTAGTGTATTCAAACAAAATATATGCGAAAGAACAATATCTCCAGATAGTTTTGTTGTAATTTTGTAGAGATATGTATCTTTAAGATGTACAGTTTCAGACAATTTTGGCAGAAACTAGTAATCTGATTAAATAGATAATGTACATGAAAGATTATTGGTAGACTTTTTTTATTGAAAGTTCATGTTTTTTCTGTACATTAGAAATCGTAGAGGGCCACTACCACATGACCAAAATAATGTTTTCTTTGAAGCTAGTGAATTTTTTTAATCCACATTATACACAAATTATCTTGGTTTTTAACAGACCAGAAATGTAGGATGCTGCCATGACATGACATAGGTTTAACAAGGCAGCATAGAGAGAAAATATATAAAGAGAAATTACCCAAACACTAATCCCACCATTCAAGTAATAATTCAAAGACAAACCACAAAAATTGACCAGAAACAAATAAGAGAACAACTAATGGCTCGAATCTGTCACATAAAACCTTACATGTTGAGGCAGAACAGCTAAAGTGATCCCAACACTCCCCATTTATTTCCTTCTCTAAAGTTACTGAGAGTTTTTGATGTTGATCTATAAACCATTATGTCTTCATTGCACAATACAGTTTAACATAGGAAGACAATTTAGCTAAATTTTAAAAAGACTTTTAAAAATGCTAAGAGAGTTCATTTCTTGACATTCTTTATAACTAATTCACTAAGAAATGACTTCCCATTCAACATATTAACTAAAAAAACAAAAACAAACTGATTAACTAAAAAATCAAATTTGTTTTCCATCTTGTTCACTTAGAAATTCTATTTTCCCCAAGATGATTTTTATTTATGTTTTTTCCCTGTAGACAGTAGATGGTTTGTTAGGAGTAGCTGGTACTGATGTAACAGTCAAGCAGATCCAGGAAATCATTCCTTATAACAGGGTAAGACCAAATTGAATCATAAGAATAAAATTAAAGTCACAAATGTACAATTGTTTTTTTGTGTAAAGTTATAGTCAAAATACTATGACCTGTCAGGTATTTTCTACCTATTGCTCAATCAATTCCAAAAATAGATAACAGCTGTTTAGAAAACTGTTTCAATCTGTTTTTTGTCTCGCCTGCGACGAAAGTCGCTGGAGGCGAGGCATATGTATGGGAATCCGGTGGCGGAGGCGGCGTAAACACTTGACATCTTGCTTCATATATTTGTAAGCCCAAGCCCTAGGTCCATCAAATTTGGTACAGAGGTAGCTTATGATGAGTACTTGCCAGCCAGTCACCTGTCACCTGACCTTGACCTCAATTTCACAGTCCAGTGACTACGTTAAGTTTTTGGGTTACAGCACTTTCTCTGTAACTATGCATGGTAGGATGACAAAATTTGGTGTATAGGTTGCTGATGACTAGTACATGACTGTCTGGTAGGTGTCACCTGACCTTGACCTCAATTTTACAGTCCAGCGACTACGTTAAAGTTTTTGGGTTACAACAGTTCCTCTGTAACCACGCATGGTAGGATGACAATATTTGGTGTATAGGTTGCTGATGACTAGTACATGACTGTCTGGTAGGTGTCACCTGACCTTGACCTCAATTTCACGGTCCAGCGACTACGTTAAAGTTTTTGGGTTACGACAGTTCCTCTGTAACCACGCATGGTAGGATGACAATATTTGGTATATAGGTTGCTGATGACTAGTACATGACTGTCTGGTAGGTGTCACCTGACCTTGACCTCAATTTCACGGTCCAGTGACTACGTTAAAGTTTTTGGGTTACGGCAGTTTCTCTGTTACCACGCATGGTAGGATGACAATATTTGGTATATAGGTTGCTGATGACTAGTACATGACTGTCTGGTAGGTGTCACCTGACCTTGACCTCAATTTCATGGTCCAGCGACTACGTAAAAGTTTTTGGGTTACTGCTGTTCCCCTGTAACCATGCTTGGTAGGATGACAATATTTGGTATATAGGTTACTGATGAATAGTACATGACTGTCTGGTAGGTGTCACCTGACCTTGACCTCAATTTCACGGTCCAGTACTACGTTAAAGTTTTTGTATTAGGACAGTTCCTCTGTAACTATGCATTGTATGGTGACAATATTTGGTATACAGGCCGCTGCTGATATTTAATGCTATTTACCTAATGCTTATGACGAAATTTATTTTTGTTACTGATGCGGAATGCAGGCGAGACGTTTTTCTGTGTCCACCCTTGTTTAAAGCTTTTAATCAGAAAGAGCTGGACATTTAAATTGCAGCTATTCATGCATGACTCGGGTAACTTCAAACTTCTAATCTGGAAGATACCCATAGAGTACAATGTAGATGAAGAAGTAAGAAGTTGAAAAGTCACACATTAGTAGCTACAATTTAAATGTCCAAGCTATCACTGATGAAGAGCTTTAAAGAAAACAGAATGAAGCAGTTTTCTAAACAGCTGTTATCTGTATAAAGAATTGGTTGACCAACATGTAGAAAATACTTGACAGGTCATTGTATTTAAACTATAATACAAACAAAAAAACTTTTGATGCAAAGCATCAGTTCGCCACCGATTTGTTCTGCATTCTGCACGCGTTTGTCTAAATTATTTGAAAAAAAATTACGGGATGCATTTTAAAGCATGTTTATACCTACATTACAGAGGTTATTGTCTCGCCTGCGACGAAAGTCGCTGGAGGCGAGACATATGTATGGGAATCCAGCGGTGGCATCAGCGGCGTAAACACTTGACATCTTGCTTCATATATTTGTAAGCCCAAGCCCTAGGTCCATCAAATTTAGTCCAGAGGTAGCTTATGATGAGTACTTGCCAGTCAGTCACCTGTCACCTGACCTTGACCTCAATTTCATGGTCCAGCGACTATGTTAAAGTTTTTGGGTTACGAAAGTTCCTATGTAACTACACATGGTAGGATGACAATATTTAGTGTATAGGTTGCTGATGACTAGTACATGACTGTCTAGTAGGTGTCACCTGATCTTGACCTCAATTTCACGGTCCAGCGACTACGTTAAAGTTTTTGGGTTACGACAGTTCCTCTGTAACTACGCATGGTAGGATGACAATATTTGGTGTATAGGTTGCTGATGAATAGTACATGACTGTCTGGTAGGTGTCACCTGACCTTGACCTCAATTTCACGGTCCAGCGACTACGTTAAAGTTTTTGGATTACGACAGTTCCTCTGTAACCACGCATGGTAGGATGACAATATTTGGTATATAGGTTGCTGATGAATAGTACCTGACTGTCTGGTAGGTTCCACCTGACCTTGACCTCAATTTCACGGTCCAGTGACTACGTTAAAGTTTTTGGGTTACGGCTGAACCCTGTAACTATGCATGTTATGGTGACAATATTTCGTACATGTATACAGGCCGCTGCTGATATTTAATGCTATTTACGTAATGCTTATGACGAAATTTATTTTCGTTACTGATGCGGAATGCAGGCGAGACGTTTTTCTGTGTCCACACTTGTTTTTATGTTCTTTGCAATTATATTGTAATGTGTCAAAGCTTTAAGTTAATATTTTGTTCAAATTATACATTAACAGCATATACTTTAGACCCAATAGTGTGTTTTTCTTAGAGTCTGTATTATGTATAATCAAACGTTTCGAACCTTGAATATGTGTTTTTCTATCTGTTTGCATTTGCTTAAATGCAAAATACTTATCATCTCGACAATATGGCAATTAGAGAAAATAATCTCAATTTTTAGATTGGATTAAAAAATTGTACGTGTAGAGGACCAGTCACAGTCAAGTTATTTTTATATAATATAAAAGCTTGTGTAGCACACATCTTAGATTTTCAATCGAACTAAAAACACACAATTTCTAAGGACTATCTAATGAACATTCGCTTAGAAAGAATTGCAATTTCTAAACAGAAGGCATTTTAACTTTTTTCCCCCATAAGGTTCTATGTAAAGCTAAGTCCTGCTGTTGTGGCTAATTTGAATTGCAGATTTCTAAATTTGCGCACATGTAATCTTTTGTCATATATTAAATCACAAATCTACTTGAATTACAACTAATATTTAAGTTTTTCAATTAAATTATTGACATAACATTTATATATTGAATCTTACAAATGCGGCATACTCCGGAATTGTATAAACAAAATTGCCTTTTATTCTGGTTTCCGATTTTTCAAACATACGCTCTTCGATAGAACTATCACAGAATTATACAGTACCAAGATAAAAATGGTCTCCCTCTATTATTAACTTCCGTAAATAGAATACCAACAAAATGTATTATTACATAAATTTTTGATATTACCCAAGCATTTTTGCAGTCGAAACTTAGCTATCATCTTTTTTTTTCACTCAAGTCAAATGATTGACATTCTTTTAGCAAATTTCTGTTCATTTATGGTAACTAAGTGTACTTTAAAATATTTTCTCCTTTATCCATCGTTAGCAACGAAAGTGAATACAAATAAAACATTAGTTTAACTTAGTAAAAAGTAATTAATTTAAATTAAAGTAGTTTTGATATCATGTGTAAAAATTTCGCCTAACAATAGGTTTGTCATTGGGGAGAAATTGTTTGGCAACAATTGTATTGGTACCCTGCATTAGTACACACAACATGGAATAATTATTTAATCAATCTTGCAATTATTTCCCCAAAACTGAATGCTAAAATTGGTAACAATTGAATGATCCATACTAGTCATCACTAAAAACAGAAATAATGTTCACTATTTCAGCTTGGACCAAATTCATATGCCTTTGTTGTAACTCACCAGGGATATGTTCTTTTCCATCCAAACTTTGAGCCATCATATATTAAGGTAAGCTTACAGTTAATTTATGTACTTTTCTCTATATTGGTTTAATATCACACTTTTCATACAAATTTGAAAATACCTTGCTGTAATCATGTCCTTGAATTAACTGCATCTGTTGTAACAATGGCAAAAAAAGTTAAAGCAGTCAACTTTACAACTGGGAATATAAATCGCAATGAAAATTGTCAATACATCTGAACTATATACAAAAATGTTGTTGTGAAATAAGGTTGGTATAGAGTTTGTCTATTTGATATCTTGTGGTTTGAGGCAAAATCTTACTCAAAATTTTGATGGCCCCCACACTCTTACACCATTTAGTGATATAGAGCAAAAACTAATTTGTAAACAAAAAGTGTGAATTCTTTGCACAAAGATTCTGGTTATTTTGTTAACCCCCATCTTTGTTTTTAATATACAGTAGTCCCCCTCTTGAAAGACCACCCTATTTGCAACTGAAAAGTGGTCTTACAAAAGGGGTGGTCTCTCAAATGGAATTAGCTATGATTAGAATAGAGCCTGAGGCTCAAGAAGTAATTACCTAGCTTTCCTTCCCTATGAGCAGTAGAGCGTATAATTGTAATCTCTTTTCAGAGAAACAAACTATATGTAATAACCTTGATCTAACACACAGTATATAATCTCCGAGTCTGTGCGGCACTGGTCATTCTACCTTTTAAATTACTTCGTAGAACCAAAAGGCGAATATGAATAAGAATGGTTCACAGCTGTTAAAACTACCCTGAATACTAGTCTCAACAGTGATTTTTAATTGTTTGTTTTATTGACTTAAATATGTTGCACACTGTGGCAGATACAACACAGATAGAAACTCAAAGGCAGACAAGCATATGTTTAACCAGTATAGTAAGATAAAGCAACAACAAAAAGAATGAAAAGTAAAATTATAAGGCAAAACAGGTTAATTGAAAATCTAACATAAAATAATCCAGTCTGACACTTTAGACTCTTAAGAAATATACTGCATATATGGGAATAACTTTTATTGTCTATACAGAACACGTTTTGTGGTAGTTAGCATTTTGTTATTTTTTCTGTATACATTTTAGGTATGTTGACATAAGTTATTCTGTATGTCTTTGATAAGTGATGTTTTTAAACCAATAGGAAGAAATAATAGTTTACTTGTTTTTATGTCCCGCCACAGAAATTGGTTGACATTTAGATTTTCTGCCTTGTATAATCTTCATGAAACTTGATACCCAGTTACAACATGACAAGATTTCTTTACTAGCAAAAGTCTGTAGGACTGTGCCATATATTTCATGCATGAGTGAATTTAGAAAAAGGGGGTCTTTTACCAATATGTGCCATGTTGGACATCACTGTTGCTGAGGCTCATTTTTGTCTCGCCTGCGACGAAAGTCGCTGGAGGCTAGACATATGTATGGGAATCCGGCGGCGGCGGCGGCGTAAACACTTGACATCTTGCTTCATATCTTTGTAAGCCCAAGCCCTAGGTCCATCAAATTTGGTCCAGAGGTAGCTTATGATGAGTACTTGCCAGTCAGTCACCTGTCACCTGACCTTGACCTCAATTTCACGGTCCAGCGACTACGTTAAAGTTTTTGGGTTACGACAGTTCCTCTGTAACTACGCATGGTAGGATGACAATATTTGGTGTATAGGTTGCTGATGACTAGTACATGACTGTCTGGTAGGTGTCACCTGACCTTGACCTCAATTTCACGGTCCAGCGACTACGTTAAAGTTTTTGGGTTACGACAGTTCCTCTGTAACTATGCATGGTAGGATGACAATATTTGGTGTATAGGTTGCTGATGACTAGTACATGACTGTCTGGTAGGTGTCACCTGACCTTGACCTCAATTTCACGGTCCAGCGACTACGTTAAAGTTTTTTGGTTACGACAGTTCCTCTGTAACTACGCATGGTAGGATGACAATATTTGGTGTATAGGTTGCTGATGACTAGTACATGACTGTCTGGTAGGTGTCACCTGACCTTGACCTCAATTTCACGGTCCAGCGACTATGTTAAAGATTTTGGGTTACGACAGTTCCTCTGTAACTACGAATGGTAGGATGACAATATTTGGTGTATAGGTTGCTGATGACTAGTACATGACTGTCTGGTAGGTGTCACCTGACCTTGACCTCAATTTCACGGTCCAGCGACTACGTTAAAGTTTTTGGGTTACGACAGTTCCTCTGTAACTATGCATGGTAGGATGACAATATTTGGTGTATAGGTTGCAGATGACTAGTACATGACTGTCTGGTAGGTGTCACCTGACCTTGACCTCAATTTCACGGTCCAGCGACTACGTTAAAGTTTTTGGGTTACGACAGTTACTCTGTTACCACGCTTGGTAGGATGACAATATTTGGTATATAGGTTGCTGATGACTAGTACATGACTGTCTGGTAGGAGTCACCTGACCTTGACCTCAATTTCACGGTCCAGTGACTACGTTAAAGTTTTTGGGTTACGGCAGTTACTCTGTTACCACGCTTGGTAGGATGACAATCTTTGGTATATAGGTTGCTGATGACTAGTACATGACTGTCTGGTAGGTTCCACCTGACCTGACCTCAATTTCACGGTCCAGCGTCTACGTTAAAGTTTTTGGGTTACGACAGTTCCTCTATAACCGCACATGGTAGGATGACAATATTTGGTATATAGGTTTCTAATGACTAGTACATGACTGTCTGGTAGGTGTCACTTGACCTTGACCTCAATTTCACGGTCCAGCGACTACATTAAAGTTTTTGGGTTGTAAACGGCAGTTTCTCTGTAACTATGCATGGTAGGATGACAATATTTGGTATATAGGTTGCTGATGAATAGTACATGACTATCTATTAGTTTCCACCTGTCCTTGACCTCAATTTCACGGTCCAGCGACTACGTTAAAGTTTTTGGGGTTACGGCTGTTCCCCTGTAACTATGCATGGTATGGTGACAATATTTCGTATACAGGCCGCTGCTGATATTTTATGCTATTTACGTAATGCTTATGACGAAATTTATTTTCGTTACTGATGCGGAATGCAGGCGAGACGTTTTTCTGTGTCCACACTTGTCTTATTCTTTGTAGCAATGTAAACAAACTTATTTCTGTATACCAACATAAAAAATTCTGATTCACTTATGGTCTTGTACCACTATGTGAATCACTGGAGAAGAAATCATGATTACCTTGTGTTCTTTACTGATATAATAGACATTATTATTCACTAATGTTTAAAATTAAAGCTGATGACTTAACATGTGGGATTGATACAACAGTGCCATTATATGTATTCTACATGTTAAATTGGTAATAAATAATTGTGATAATCTATTATCTGCTTGTTTCTTTACAATGTCATATTACTTCTATTGTTCCTAGGGTAATAATGATGATGAACAAAGAGTTTATCATCCAGACTTTCAAAATGTGGATATAACAGAGGTTGAATATGCTGAGGATGAAAATCTATTGAATGAGGTAGTTAATATTAGTATTAAGTATACAACTTAGTTAAAATCATTTCATGGGAACCATAAAACATGCATCTAACTGTTGCCAGACACAGAGGACAAAGAATAGCATTTAGTTTGGTAAATATCTATGTTCTTGAATGAAATCTATAATTTAAGTTATGAGGTTTACATAGAGAGCAATTTAAATAAGGTTATTTTGGCAGCCGCAGCCTGACTATATAAGTTTAGACATTTCAAAATGGCATATATCAATGCAAAGCATGAAAACTGCTGTTGCAAAAATGGTACGATGATTGTTGAATTTTTTCACAAAATAACCTGTAACAAAATTATTAAAAATGCATGCTTTGTACTTTTGGAGAAACATGTACTGGAAGGAATCTGTATAGCCTGATCACTCAGTCACCATATTCATAAACATATCTCCAAAAAGACTAGTCCTTAACAATGTTCCTCTTCAGCATTTGGTTATGACTGTACATATAAGTCATAGCAATATCTTTGCCCCAATGAAGTTTTATTGAATTTTACATTTTTAAGGAACTATTCTGTTTTGTGGCCAGTGGACCCTGAATTGTATAATGAGACCTTATAATAGATTCTGTTACTTGATTTATGTCCCTTTTTGACAGTTTTTTTTGTGCCTTACATTATATTTGTACTTTCAAGACCAACATAAGAGTTTGGAATGATTTGATCTGTGCACATTGTAACTACTTTTAAATACTCTGTTAACAGAATATTGTTTTTCTGAATTAATTAAATATTTAATATAAACATCAAACAACATTAGATTATATTATTGTTTTGTATTTATACATCTTACATTTCTTTTTCTTGTCATAAATTGTATATTTGAACAACAGTTAGAGAAGAAAATCTCCATTATTTTGTAAGAGATTATCTTACACCTGTTCCTGAGTTATCTGTGTCTTTTTCAGATGAGAAAAAAACTGATAAGTGGAAAGAAACAAGAGCATATTTCTCTTATTACTAAAATGCCATATAATGAAGGACAAGGTGTTGAAGAAGGAAAAATGGTATGTGTTCATGTCATCTTTTGGTTGTGTCATTTGTGATCTTAAAGTGTTAATTGAAGAAAAATTGTTATAGTGTTAGTAGTGTCATAACATCAGAAGGATTAAGAAGGGTGCTTATGATCTATTCCAGTATTATAAAACAGAGTTGCAAGAACATCAGAATACTACAGTTAATGACTTTAGGATTAAAAGGTTTTTGCCAGGTTAAACACTTGTTATTTTTTATTTAATTCCTATACCAGCCAAGTTTAACACTTGTTATTTTTTATTTAATTCCTATACCAGCCGGGTTAAACACTTGTTATTTTTTATTTAATTCCTATACCAGCCAGGTTAAACACTGGCTATTTTTTATTTAATTCCTATGCCAGCCAGATTAAACACTTGTTATTTTTTATTTAATTCCTATACCAGCCGGGTTAAACACTTGTTATTTTTTATTTAATTCCTCTACCAGCCAGGTTAAACACTTGTTATTTTTAATAATTCCTATACCAGCCAGGTTAAACACTTGTTATTTTTTATTTAATTCCTATACCAGCCAGGTTAAACACTTGTTATTTTTAATTTAATTCCTATACCAGCCAAGTTTAACACTTGTTGTTATTTTTTATTTAAGTCCTATACCATCCAGGTTAAACACTGGTTATTTTTAATTTAATTCCTATACCAGCCAAGTTTAACACTTGTTATTTTTTTAGCTCACCTGACCCGAAGGGTCATGTGAGGTATTGCCATCACTTGGCGTCCATCGTCGTCGTTGTCGTTAACTTTTCTTCAAAAATCTTCTCCTCAAAAATCACTGAAGGGATTGCTTTGAAACTTTGCACACATCATCAATAAAATGTCCTCTACCAAGTTTGCACAAATCATGGCCTCAGGCCAACCAACATGGCCACCATGGCTAAAACTAGAACAAAGGGGTCAAAATACAGTTTTTTGCTTATAGTTCAAAAAGTATAACGGATACAGGAAAACTGAAGAGACCTTCCTTCTTCAGCATCTAAAACTCTACAAAACACTCCATTGGGTCAAAGTTGTATGATGACTCCTTGTAGGAGTTATTGCCCTTTAATTGTCAAAATTGATGATTTTGCCATTTTTGCCTCAAAATCTTGAAAATTATTAGAACTAGAGAAAAAGTTAGCATTTCTTAATTGTTCTTCTCTATGAGGGCTACAAAAATGACTTAAGGGTCAAGATTGTCTGATGAACCGTTTAGGAATTATTCTCCTTGAACATTTTTTTAATCAATTTTACATGATTTTTTAAAAATCTTCTCCTCTTTAACCAATGAAAGGACTGCTTTGAAACATTGCATACATCATCTTTAGGATGTCCTCTACCAAAATTGTGCAAATCATGACACCTGACTACCTACATAGCTACGTTGGATTAAAATATAAAAAATGAAAAAAGGGGGTGGGGGAGCAGAGAGAGTTTTAGACTGATAGTTAAAAAAGTATAACAGGTACAGCAAATTTGAAGTGAACCTCCCTTCTCTCTCTAAGCATCAAAAGCTCCTCCTTATAGGAGTTATTTCCCTTAAAAGGTCAAAATTAATGATTTTTGCAGAAGTGTTGGGCAATTCCTTATAGCAAAGAAAAGCTGGATAAAAAAGGGTTGTTTGGTTTCAGGTTCAGGTGAGTGATACAGGCTCCTGGGAGCCTCTAGTTATTTAATTCCTATACCAGCCAAGTTTAACACGTGTTGTTATTTTTTATTTAATTCCTATACCAGCCAGGTTAAACACTTGTTATTTTTTATTTAATTCCTGTACCAGCCAGGCTAAACACTTGTTATTTTTTATTTAATTCCTATACCAGCCAGGTTAAACCCTTGTTATTTTTTATTTAATTCCTATACCAGCCAGGTTAAACACTTGTTATTTTTTATTTAATTCCTATACAGCCAGGTTAAACACTTGTTATTTTTTATTTAATTCCTATACCAGCCAGGTTAAACACTTGTTATTTTTTAGTTATTTTCTTTACCAGCCAGTTTTTTATTTAATTCCTATACCAGCCAAGTTTAACACTTGTTATTTTTTATTTAATTCCTATACCAGCCAAGTTTAACACTTGTTATTTTTTATTTTAATTCCTATACAGCCAGGCTAAACACTTGTTAATTTTTTATTTAATTCCTATACCAGCCAAGTTTAACACTTGTTATTTTTTATTTAATTCCTATACCAGCCAAGTTTAACACTTGTTATTTTTTATTTAATTCCTATACCAGCCAGGTTAAACACTTGCTATTTTTTAGTTATTTTCTATACCAGCCAGTTTTTTATTTAATTTCTATACCAGCCAGGTTAAACACTTCTTAATTAATTCCTATACCAGCCAGGTTAAACACTTGCGTTTTTTTTAATTTTTATTTAATTTTATACCAGCCAGGTTCACTATACTAGACACGTCTTCTTGTTATTATTTAAAACTGAATCTTTTTTTCTTTTTTTCAGAGAAGAGTTGCACTGAGAAATTACACTTTCTATTTTTCAAAGATTAATGAAACCAACTTTAGGTAAGCAGTATTGATTGTAAAATTTTGGTTTAAAAATTTATTAAAAAATATAAATTGTTCTGGATAATATTAAAATATTCATATTAGCATAGCAATTTATATTCTTGTTGAATCTTTATAAATTCATTTCAGATTAGAAGTTTACATTTCTAGATTTACATTATATGATGCCAAAACAGATTTTCTCTAATTCTGCAAATTTAGCCATAGAATTATTGTGTTACAGACAACGATCTAAGCATTATGGATTTATGCATATTTTCCAATACAGAAGTCAGTCTGGATTACTTGTAGGCATCACTCACTTTTATTTTCACTATGCAATTAGTGATGTAGTGGTAAATTAAATCATAGAATACTTTCAGTCTCCTAGGGGGGCCTTGGTGGCCGAGTGGTTAAGGTAGTTCGTCTACTGATGATCACATGGTCTGTCAACACTGAGGTTGCGGGTTCAAGTCTCACTGGGGGCAGGGTGTACTCGACTCCAATCTTAATTGACAAGGATTGACAGTTTTCCTACCGAAGGTCGGGGTTCTCTCCGGGTACTCTGGCTTCCTCCCCAATAAAAAACTGGACACCATGAGATAGCTTAAAAATTGCTGAAAGTGGCATTAAACATCATTAAACAAACAAACAGTTTCCTAGGATTGTGTGTAGTAAAGAATTATTCAACCCCACACTTGTTTGATACCAAGTACCTGTAAATGTATGTTGAAAAACATTTTCTTTATAATGTTTGCCCCACCTAACAAGAAACTTAAGTTTTTCTACTGGAGTATGCATGAAAACTTGTATTTACAATAAAACATGGGAATTGCTGAAATGTAAACACTTTTTATTGATATCATCAAAATTTGGTTGTCATCTATGTCAAAGTGAATTAAACCCATAGTATTGACATTCTTCTAGAATTATTGTAAAAGCATTGTCATTGTTGTAGAACAATAAAATAATTTTAGTTTTATATATCATTTCAGTCTTGGAATAGCCTTGGCACAGACAAAGGTCTTAACAGCTGCATATAACTGCCCAGGTATGTAAAGGAACTGATCTGATTCTTAGTTAAAGATTAAGGTTATCATTTGTTAATGATTTATACAAGTAACGATTATAAATTTGCTTAAATGCTGATTTTACCTTAAAAGGGTGGCCTTGGTTAAGTTAGTTAATCCTCTACTAGTAATCACATGGTCTGTACATACTGAGATTGCTAATTTAAGTCACAGTGCTGGTATGGTGTTATCAACTGTCAATGTTCAGGGTTTTCTGTGGGTACTCTGGCTTACTCCCCAATAAGTATGACAAAATAGCTGAAAAATTACTGAATGTAGCACTAAACATTCAGGCAAACAAACCTTCAAGTGAACTTCACAGCAGAAACAGGAAAATTTCTTGTTCTTTTAAATAAAAAGAAACACATTTTTTTTATTAGTGTTTCGTACATCTTCAGTGGTAACATTTCTAGAGTGGATTTAAGGTGGTAAAATTTCATATAATGGGGCTGCCATTTTGATGATTTATACCACAAGATTGGTACCTTGTGACACCAAAACTTGATCATGTGGTTTTTTTCAGTAACAGTTACATATAATT
Organism: Limnoperna fortunei; assembly: GCA_944474755.1. Classification (NCBI taxonomy): domain Eukaryota; kingdom Metazoa; phylum Mollusca; class Bivalvia; order Mytilida; family Modiolidae; genus Limnoperna; species Limnoperna fortunei. The sequence goes on from OX104111.1 coordinate 24,812,753, forward strand.
CAGTTTTTTTATTTTTTCTGTCGTTCTATTAAGAATACAGAAATGTGCAGATGACTTTTGACCATAGAGCAATAGTAGATTGCGAAGTACTCTTCTGTGTTTTCAGCAGTAATTTTTTATACCAACTTGAAACATATTGCAATGACATGTTGAACTTGTCCACATAGAATTTTTATAACATATAAATAGTTTTTTAAAGGAGATATTCTTACTTATTTCTTATTTACTTATAAAGATAAAATAAAATAGAGAGATAAGAGAGATGTGAAATTAGAGTGGGAAAAAACATTTATATGGTTTCTTTACTTTCAAAGTCATTTATTGTGTTAACAGTATGGGCAGCCATTCGGGCAAGTTTAAAAAAAATTAAAACCAGACATAAAATTTTAATAACTGACATTAAAAAATATAAACAGACATAACCTTTAAGAACAAACAACCATTTGGACAAAAACAAACAAATAATAAACTAAAAATTGACATGAAATTTTAATAACAGACGTTAAAAGATAAAAACAGACGTTTTTAGACACAAGACGGACAAAATGCTTTTTCAGGTGTCCCTAATTTGCGGAAGGGTGGAAAAACCGGAAGGGTTTTTTAGTATATTTTTGGCTATAACTTTGAATGGATAAACATATTGATGTTAATTTGTAGTAATGTTAGTACTAACCTGTTCAACGAATGCATGGCAGTTTTGCAACTTGGTGAACAAATATATTACTAAAGGTAAATTGTATCAAAGTTTAAACTGTGTCTTTTGAGTCAATTAAGTCAACTTGAAGTATAATGCAGGTTTATAGTCATGATTTCACAAGTTTATGTAACAGTTTGTACACTGACTAGACTAGTTGTCACCAGTACAGATGAGCTATACAAAAACTCCAGACTGTTTTTGTCTCGCCTGCGACAAAAGTTGCTGGGGGCGAGACATATGTATGGGAATCCGGCGGCGGCGGCCTAAACACTTGACATCTTGCTTCATATCTTTGTAAGCCCAAGCCCTAGGTCCATCAAATGTGGTCCAGAGGTAGCTTATGATGAGTACTTGCCAGTCAGTCACCTGTCACCTGACCTTGACCTCAATTTCACGGTCCAGTGACTACGTTAAAGTTTTTGGGTTACGACAGTTCCTCTGTAACTACGCATGGTAGGATGACAATATTTGGTGTATAGGTTGCTGATGACTAGTACATGACTGTCTGGTAGGTGTCACCTGACCTTGACCTCAATTTCACGGTCCAGCGACTACGTTAAAGTTTTTGGGTTACGATAGTTCCTCTGTAACTACGCATGGTAGGATGACAATATTTGGTGTATAGGTTGCTGATTACTAGTACATGACTGTCTGGTAGGTGTCATCTGACCTTGACCTCAATTTCACGGTCCAGTGACTACGTTAAAGTTTTTTGGTTACGACAGTTCCTCTGTAACTACGCATGGTAGGATGACAATATTTGGTGTATAGGTTGCTGATTACTAGTACATGACTGTCTGGTAGGTGTCATCTGACCTTGACCTCAATTTCACGGTCCAGTGACTACGTTAAAGTTTTTTGGTTACGACAGTTCCTCTGTAACTACGCATGGTAGGATGACAATATTTGGTGTATAGGTTGCTGATGATTAGTACATGACTGTCTGGTAGGTGTCACCTGACCTTGACCTCAATTTCACAGTCCAGTGACTACATTAAAGTTTTTGGGTTACGACAGTTCCTCTGTAACTACACATGGTAGGATGACAATATTGGTGTATAGGTTGCTGATGAATAGTACCTGACTGTCTGGTAGGTGTCACCTGACCTTGACCTCAATTTCATGGTCCAGCGACTACGTTAAAGTTTTTGGGTTACGATAGTTCCTCTGTAACTATGCATGGTAGGATGACAATATTTGGTATATAGGTTGCTGATGAATAGTACATGACTGTCTGGTAGGTTCCACCTGACCTTGACCTCAATTTCACGGTCAAGCGACTACGTTAAAGTTTTTGGGTTACGGCTGTTCCCCTGTAACTATGCAGGGTATGGTGACAATATTTTGTATACAGGCCGCTGCTGATATTTAATGCTATTTACGTAATGCTTATGATGAAACTTTTTTTTTTTTTATTAACTTTACATAAAAATATTTGTCGATAGAAATTCAAGATGGCACTGGTCTACTACTGAAGCCAGGTAACTAGTTCATTTCATTTTAATAATAAATGTACCCAAACCTTTTTTAAAATTCAATTTCATTTTCAAATGAAGGACCATGGCTGATTGGAGCTTATTGTTTGATGTAAAACTACTATCTGTCATAATCAAGCTGCTTTTATTTAATTAGGCTTGGTATCGTACACAATCTAAAAAAACATCGTTGGTTTTTACCATCATATTGCATCCATCATAGTTAATTAAAATCTTCCCTCAAACAACTTGGTTAGTCTGTGAGTGATTCTCTTTATTATATTGATATCCTAACTTTCTTATTAAGAAAAGACAGCAAAAAGTCACTTTAAAACCACTATGAGGTCCTCGTTGAGAATTATATCTGATTAACAAGTCCTCGAAGCAAAAGAGGAGCACGTCTGTTATTACAGTCATTTACTGTAAAATGTGATGATTTGTTCATTTCGTCTTAGCTGGAGCCACCTTGATCTCCAAAAATAGAAAACTGTAATTAATACATTCAATATCTAAATTATTCTTAGTTTTCTCTTTTATACTCAGAATGTTTGATGTGTATTGCCCAATATTTGACCTTGTATTGTCTAATGTTAGACCTTCAATGATTCTTACTATCATCAGCTTTTGTTTATGGGAGGTGAGCAATATATAGGCTTTTCTAATTTGTTTACTGTTTAGATGGGTTATTTTTCTTATATTGTATTTTTTTTTTCAATTTTATTATCAAATTTCTATGTTACCCAAATTGTGTAAAATTATGTATGTATTGCAATTTATTACATCAGAAAGTGGAACTTTTTACAGTTTCATAGACATTTGTTTAAATCTAACTAAAAGTGAGACTAAATAACAATTCACTGTCTCCTTTCCTCAAAACTTATTGGCTCAAGTAAACACCAAGAGCTAAATTTAACTGCTGTAATAATCAAATTATAGTTCTGTGTTTTTATTGTATTATCCCATTACTAATAATGTAGCAAATTAAAAATGTAACTTTGGTCTATTTATAAAAAATTTAATCATGAGGTAAATCTCTAAGATTATTTAAGCATGATGCACTGCCAAATAGGTTCAATTGATCTGTATTAAAATATTTTTTTTTTTGTCTTTCAAATTATGGAAGGACATCCCATCAGTATTTGCTCCAACTTGTCAATTGTGGGTGTATTTATCAAGGTACTTAAGTTGAAATAAAGGTTGGGATAGATAATTGGTGTTGTAGTCTTACGGTTTATGAAAATACAGACCATAAAAGATCTTTTAAAATACTTTTTCTCTTAAATAGTCAGGCTTTTACATCACCCTTAGAGCACAGCCTGACTGGTGTACAGAGTTTTAAGAATCACTGTAACAAGAGACTGGTTTTTTTTGCATTATAAATGTTATTGCATGACCCTCTACATGTTTTTTTAATGCTGTTGGAAGTTGTAAATGGAGGCTATTACAGAACTCTATCAAGAGTTTTAATGTGGCGGTGGGCATTATATTTTTGATTTGTTTTCTCTTTATTCCTTTGTTTTTTCATTTATTTTTGTGTTGAAGCTTTTTTATATAAATATAACTTCACTTCTTCATGAATCTTGGTACAGTTAATACAACATGAAAAGATCTCTTCATTGGCAAAAATATCACTGAGCCCAATACTTAATGCTCAGTATCTCGGTCCAAGTTAACTTACCGTTTTCAGTTCCAAATCAAGTCTTTATATGAAAGCTGATTGGCAATATACAAAGGGTAGTGTTTACCAGTATATACCAAGGAAGACATTAGTGTTGTTACATTTCCTTGTTTATTAAAGTGTTTATGACACTTGTATTCCTGCCTTTACTGTCTAAATGTCATGTTTATCTGTAAGAGGTTTGGATTTAACTTCACTTTCAGTCTTCATTTAACTAAGATTTACTGTTTTGTTGTTAGAATTTGTTTTATTTTTACAAATTTTAGTTATTTTAAGTGACAAATTCATGTCATTTTGTTTCTGGATTTCTATTATTATTTACTTTACTCTGATAATTAGAGAACAGCCTGCATTATAATATAAAGCTTTGTAATGTCTTTATCTTTATAGACTGCCATTTTCATATTTATTTTAAGGAAAGAATATTTTCAAAGAGGATGACTACACTGAAATAGCACCATGGTAAGTAATATCAATAGCACCATGGTAAGTAATATTAATAGCAACATGGTAAGTAATATCAATAACACCATGGTAAGTAATATCAATAGCACCATGGTAAGTAATATCAATAACACCATGGTAACTAATATCAATAACACCATGGTAAGTAATATCAATAGCACCATGGTAAGTAATATCAAAGCAACATGGTAAGTAATATCAATAGCAACATGGTAAGTAATATCAATAGCAACATGGTAAGTAATATCAATAACACCATGGTAACTAATATTAATAGCATATCAATAGCAACATGGTAAGTAATATCAATAGCACCATGGTAAGTAATATCAATAACACCATGGTGAGTAGTATCAATAGCAACATTGTAAGTAATATCAATAACACAATGGTAACTAATATCAATAGCACATGGTAAGTAATATCAATAGCAACTTGGTAAGAAATATCAATAGCAACATGGTAAGTAATATTAATAGCACCATGGTAAGTAATATCAATAACACATGGTAACTAATATCAATAGCACCATGGTAAGTAATATCAATATTATTGTACATGTTTATGATGGAATTCTTTATAATCCTGCCATACAGTATTACATATAGACCCCTCTTTGAAGAAATAATTTGTATATTCATTGCAGTATGTAATATGACAATGTAGTGTACATTCATGTAATATGTAGTTTGCATTACATCCATATAGCCATGTAAATATGTTTGTCTGTTTAAATTGTTTCAGCAAGTTTACAGGTATATCATGGCATCCGGTTTATATTGAAGCCAAAGCATCTGGTGAATAACCAAAACCTTCAGCAGAAAACTGGCCATTCTTGTCAATTACAGTGATGATCTCACTGTGCCTGGAGAAAGACTCACAACCCCAGAGTTGACATGGATCACTAACTACCTATTGACAACTTGTCCACAAAAACCTCTGCCTTGCTATATGCTGTGTTTCTTCACATAAATGTAGCTTTGTAATATACAGTGTGTAATACATTCATGTAGCCAGGCAATATATCCATGTAGCCAGGCAATATATCTACATTGCCTTAAAATATGTAGTATTCAATACATTTATGTATCAATGAGATATACAGTGTGCAAATTTCATTTAGCCGTGGAATATCATCAAGCTAAAATTTCTCTCCCTATCAGAAGTCTGGACAAGAACCTTCATCTCAATTACATTACTGTTTTACAGGAGGTATTGTAAAAGGGGATGGACTGACAGGATGGATTTATATAATATTTTTGATAAGAAATTGGGAAGTAATCTGAATGCAGAAGGATGTAAGTGGTTAAATTATGTCTTTTGTTTCTGAATTTAGACATTGATGTTTATAAAGGTTAGATTTTCTGTATTCTGTAGTATATACACAAGTTGCTGTACTCATTAGCTCACCTGACCCGAAGGGTCATGTGAGCTATTGCCATCACTTGGCGTCCGTTGTCGTCCGTCGTCGTTAACTTTTCTTCAAAAATCTTCTCCTCCAAAACCACTGAAGGGATTGCTTTGAAACTTTGCATACATCATCAGTAAAATGCCCTCTACCAAGTTTGCCCAAATCATGGCCTCAGACCAACCAACATGGCCGCCATGGCTAAAAATAGAACAGAGGGGTCAAAATACAGTTTTTTGCTTATAGTTCAAAAAGTATAACAGATACAGGAAAACCAAAGAGACCTTCCTTCTTCAGCATCTAAAGCTCTACAAAACACTCCATTGGGTCAAAGTTGTATGATGACTCCTTGTAGGAGTTATTGCCCTTTAATTGTCAAAATTGATGATTTTTGCCATTTTTGCCTCAAAATCTTGAAAATTATTAGAACTAGAGAAAAAGTTAGCATTGCTTAATTGTTCTGCTCTATGAGGGCTACAAAAATGACTTAAGGGTCAAGATTGTCTGATTAACCGTTTAAGAGTTATTCCCCTTGAACTGTTTTTTTAATCGGTTTTAATTGATTTTTTAAAATCTTCTCCTCTGAAACAACTGAAAGTACTGCTTTGAAACTTTGTACACATCATCTGTCAAATGTCCTTAACCAAGTTTGCACCAACCATGGCTACAGATTAACCAACATGGCCACCATGGCTAAAAATAGGATGGGGGGGGGGGGGCGGTAAAATACAGTTTTTGGCTTATATTTAAAAAAGTGTAACAGATACAGGAAAACCGAAGAGACATGCCTTCATCTGCATCAAAAGCTCTAAGAAACACTCCATTGGGTTGAAGTTGTATGATGACTCCTTATAAGAGTTATTGCCCTTTAATTGTCAAAATTGATGATTTTTGCCATTTTTGCCTCAAAATCTTGAAAATTATTAGAACTAGAGAGAAAGTTAGCATTACTTAATTGTTCTGCTCTATGAGGGCTACAAAAATGACTATAGGGTCAAGATTGTCTGATTAACCGTTTAAGAGTTATTCCCCTTGAACTGTTTTTTTTTTAATAGGTTTTAATTGATTTTTTAAAATCTTCTCCTCTGAAACAACTGAAAGTACTGCTTTGAAACTTTGTACACATCATCTGTCAGATGTCCTCAACCAAGTTTGCACCAACAATGACTGCAGATTAACCAACATGGCCACCATGGCTAAAAATAGGATGGGGGGGGGGGCGGTAAAATTCAGTTTTTGGCTTATATTTAAAAAAGTGTAACAGATACAGGACAACCGAAGAGACATGACTTCATCTGCATCAAAAGCTCTAAGAAACACTCCATTGGGTTGAAGTTGTATGATGACTCCTTATAGGAGTTATTGCCCTTTAATTGTCAAAATTGATGATTTTTGCCATTTTTGCCTCAAAATCTTGAAAATTATTAGAACTAGAGAAAAAGTTAGCATTGCTTAATTGTTCTGCTCTATGAGGGCTACAAAAATGACTTTAGGGTCAAGATTGTCTGATGGACCGTTTAGGAATTATTCTCCTTGAACATTTTTTTAATCAATTTTACTTGATTTTAAAAAATCTTCTCCTCTTAAACCAATGAAAGGACTGCTTTGAAAAATTGCACACATCATCTTTAGGATTTCCTCTACCAAAATTGTGCAAATCATGACACCTGACTACCTACATAGCTACGTTGGATTAAAATAGAAAAAATGAAAAAAGGGGGGGGGGGGGGGGGGAGTCAAGAGAGTTTTCGACTGATAGTTTGAAAAGTATAAAAGGTACAGCAAATTTGAAGTGAACCTCCCTTCTCCCTCTAACCATCAAAAGATCCTCCTTATAGGAGTTATTTCCCTTAAAAGGTCAAAATTAATGATTTTTGCAGAAGTGTTGGGCAATTCCTTATAGCAAAGAAAAGCTGGATAAAAAAGGGTTGTTTGGTTTCAGGTTCAGGTGAGCGATACAGGCTCCTGGGAGCCTCTAGTTTTTACATTGTTGTCATTTGTTTAATGTTTTGAGCAATACATTAAAACACTTGTTAAATATGTGCTTTATCTTCAAAATTTTCAACTGGTCTGTTATGTATTATGGTATATCCTGTATTATGTAGTAAGTCAGTATAATAAACTTGGAATATGCCCAGTCAAATAAATATTGGTTTCTAGATC